>OX638135.1:40127616-40150116 GCA_951804985.1 Dryomyza anilis
AGCAATGTGTGGTGCACCTTGCCACAACGCTGGCATGTCTCCGACGATGAACACTGAGCGACGCTGTGCGTTCGTGCCAGACAATTAAAACAATAGTGACATATATATCAATTCGAATGGTAACCACACATATGTGTAAGGTATTTATAATCGGCTTAGACCGACTATAATTTTGATAATCCTAACTATCATAATAACACCTACTTTAAAATTTCCCATGTGATCTAATCTTCCCAACTGTTTTTTTTTGCATTACCCTAATATTTATATATATATATATATATATATATATATATATATATATATATATATATATATATATATATATATATATTAGGGTGATGCAAAAAAAAACCAGTTGGGAAGGTTAGAAATTTAGAAAAATTCTAAGCAGTAATCATTGATCTGCGTGTAGGAGCAATGTATTGAGGAAAGAATTTGCCTTTTTGTTGCCGAAGTAGACTGCTTTAAACGCTTTAGGCTATAAGTAAACGTATCATGTAAAGCATTCCACTGAATTCCCAAGGTCTTTATTGAGATCGCCACATAAAATTTTAGAAAATGTGAATCTAGCAGAAAATTTTGGGGAAGATGTGTTAGAAGATCACTGTGATTTGCTGTAATCAATCTTAGAGGAAATCCAGCTGTAGCCAATGTCTCAGTTACCTGTTTGAATGAATCCAAATTTGGCCGTACATTTTTTCGTTGAAAACATATTTGTAAGTGCGCCAGTTTAAAATAATCATCATTAAATCAGATCGTAACGTGGGACCCGTGCAAAGAACGTCGTTTAGGGACATAAGGGAACTAGTCTTTCTAGACGCATTGAAAACGGTGCGAACCTTTGCCGATCGGCTTTGTGGTTTGATGACAGCATGGTGGGGAAGATAATAAGACTGATATTTTCCATTAATTATATTTTCATGAGCATTTGATTCTTTCATGTGTGTATATATTCCGTAAGGACATCGTTATACGTTTTTTATAGGGTTGAGTTCCTGGAAAGGCTGTGTTCCATTCCCAAATATTGTTTTAAAGCCGCATACTTGGACAATCCTAAAGCCAACGAGTGAGGAAATTCTTTTCTAAACGGCAACCTCACAATATATTGATCGTCTGACTCGCGTTTAGTAGTCTTCATAAATATTGACTCGCAATAACGATCTTCATCGGAAATATGTCGTTCTACTGGCATTTCTTCCTGTTTCCAAAACTTGCGAACTTGTTCGTTGAGAGTGGTAGAAAATTTAAAGAAGGCATTCACCTTCATACGACCATTAAGGTACCAACCAAAAACAATCTTTTGTGCTAAAATATTTACGAAAATATTTTATTTCATCCTCTATTGGTTCTCTTGAGCACCGAAGGACCGTAGCGTGTGTAAGCCTGTTTTATAGGTATTACAATGGTAAGTGTTCGAGGGAAATACATGGCCTGATTCCACCAGGTCGTGTATTCTCTCGTTCTACTCGGGCATCGAACCAAGCACACCCCTTCGTAGTCCATTCGGTTCTCAACATAACTACGCATTACAGAGATAATACGTTCTTCAGCCGCACGATACGTTTGTGGAACAATCTCCCTGCGTCTGTTTTTCCCGAAATTTTTGATATTGGCAAGTTCAAAACAAACATCCACCGACACTACTCCATCTTCCCTCCCTCCCCATAAACCTATTATCCTTTCTTCGATCAACACTGTGCTTTGCATGAATAGGGGGCATCCCCTGAGCGTTGGTTAATATGTAAAAAAAAAATATGAGAAATCACGTCACTTCCGATGACAATGTCTACTTGGGCTGATATAAAAAAAAATCGGGTCTGCAAGATCCAAGTCTGCAATTTCTGACAAATCTGGGTTTTCAACGAAAAAGTCGGCAGAAAATTATCATGTTTAAAATTCCTTTTTTTTGCAATAAGCGTAACGAAGCATGTCTTTTTTGATGTTTCGACCACTCTTCCTCCCATTCCGCATCAAAACCCACTTTTAGGCAATAAATGTTTTCTGCTTTAAAATGAGTACCCCAGAGGAAACTATTGCAATGGTTATTTTCATAAACATATTTAATTCAGTACTGCACTGTCATCTTTTTAAATCTGGAACAAAATTTCAAAGAGTGATTTTGATTGCACAACTTACACGTAAAAGTCTGTTGTTCACCCACATGAAACGATTGTACCTTCGATGATGAACGATTTGTTGAGAAATGTTGCGATTTTGAACTTTTTACGCTTGTGATTCTTTCGACCACTTAATTGTGTATCGACTAATATCATTATTTTCATACCGGGTTTTAAGAGCATCCCAGGCTAGCTTGAAATTGACATCGTAAAGTCAGTATTTCTTAACTATGCTACCGGCTTACCCTTTAGTTTTATTTCGTAGATGGTAAGGTTTCTGTGCATGAGTTAGTTTTGGATGATCGGCGTATATTGCAGTAAACATGTCCCGGAAGGACGGCCACTCCTCATACCCCCCTGAGATATTTCAGTGTCACATGGTGGCACCTTTATACATACATTAGAGGAACTAGCATTCCCTTCGAAGGAACAACGCGTAACTGAACTAGAATTCGAAACATTTGTTGCAACTCCTTGTACAATTCGTACCAAATCCACTACTTGAGATTTACAGAGGTAATACGCATCTGTGCAAATGGAAAATTTAGTTTTAGCTGTCTCTTTAAACTCTACTGCTACATTTATTGCATCAGCTATGCATACGTCTTCTTAGGATGCATTTAGTTTCATCCATTTATCATTGAAATCTTGAAGTTTTATTTCCAGCAATGACTCGGTTTGATCTTCGGCAGAACAAGTCTCAAAACTTGAAGAGAATGTAATTATGTTGTCGAAGTAAAACATATCGAACATAACGACGTAGCCATTATGCTTAAAGAGTGTTAAACCGAGAAAAACAGAAGTATAATTGACATTAGAAATAATGAAACGGAACTTTACTAAAATCGAAAAGAATAATGTATAATATTCCAAAAATGTACAATGAGTGCAATGCAAATAGCGCGAAAAATCAGATTAAAAATTTACAAGGCAAATTGTGTTTATATTAACACGTAGCATTAAAAGCAATAATATATATATATATATTTTTTATGTTTTTTACCACACAAATAAGCGTTTAAATCAAAGCGAATTCTTCATCAAATCTGAATTTCACGTGCTTGAAGTGTTTTACATCATCGAGTTGGATCATATTGATAAATTATTAAATGCGCGAAAATCGTAGCAAGGAATTTTATAAAAGTTGATAAAAATGTAGTATGAAAATGTACAATGCAAATCTTACAAATTGCATGAAAATGAGACTACAATTTTACAAGTCGCATTGCGTTAAATTTCACGATGTATTGTAGGGTAGCATTAAAATGTGGCATTAATGAACTTTTCAAAACGGAGTATTTGTTTCTCAATTTTGCAACCCAATAAATTACAACTATGCTGCTTAAAAAAAAAATCGAGTTGTACTTTATTTGTACAATGCAAATTGGGTGAAAATCAGACTCCAGCTGAGCACTCCAAATTGTATTCTATCATAGTAGCGGATATTTCGTCCAGATGCAAATTGTACGAGCAAAATTGGCATTTAATTTTGAATCGTATTGAACTAGAACTATACAAGTTGTGGGACCTCGCAGTAAACAAAATTTGAATATTGTAAATTGTATGATATTACAAAATATTAATTTTTATTTAAATTGTAGCAATCAATTTAATAAGAATTTATAAAAATCGTTATGAGAAATGATACAATGGGAATTGTCGAATTGTACAAACAGGGCCGTTCCTAAGAAGAATCTTAGGGGGGGTGTGACACATAAAATTTCCGAATATAATTTTTTTTATTCTTTTTTTAAATTTGTATTGAAAATAATACATAATAATTGAATTCATTTAACATAGGAAAGAGAAAAAATTCGGCAAACGTAATAAATTTGCAATCGTAAATTTAATGTCTTTGACAGAATTTTATTTTTAATTCCAAATTTTCTAAAATTATGTTTGTGTTAATTTCCAGACTTATGGTATGAATTTATTTTAAAATCTTGTAAATTCATGTATGTAACGTGTAATATATGTTTGCTGCAAAACATAATTTTCCCCTGTATATATATGAATCAAAATTGTAATCACACAAGTGGGCGTGGAAAAAAATTGTCTAGTCTTGGGAAAAGTAGGACTAACAGTCAGAAAAATACCTTTAAAAGTATCCTGTAATGAAGGTTTTTTTAACCAGATAATTTACGGAACACTAAAAGCTGAGTAGCATCAGCGCATTGATGGGGGACGGACGTGTCGCGTCGTCCTCTTATTAAAATTCGTATATTATTGTCCGTCGAGCCTGCTTTGGTCTTTGTCGTGTCGTGCAAAGTTATGATCTAAGTGTCGTCCAGATCTAAGTGTCGTCCAGCGTCTAAAATAAATAATTAGAATTAAATAAAATAAAACATGCAATAAAAACAATAGAAATAATAATCAACAAAATCAACAATAGCGCGCATAATAATTAAACATAACAAAAACATCAACAACACAAAACCAGTTTCGCTGCATTGCCAGCCCCCAGCACTTCTGCCGCCGTCGTTATTTGCAATTGCCAACGCAACGGGCTTATCTACGCCCTCTGCTGCATTGCACATTTGTTTTTTCGTTTTCTGTCCCTTCCCCATCCTACTCCACGTTAACTGCGTGCGTAGCTGAGACTGCAAGAGTGCGTAACGAAGACAGTGATGAAGGCCTAACACTCACCACTGTTTAGCTTACGCTCTCGCTGTTCGTCTCAACTGCCTCCCGCTATTAGTATGCTTGTTTGTTTTAAACTCGCCCAGTAGAAAAAATGTCGCAAAACTTTCGCATAGATTTTTGCAACATTCGTGGGCTGAGGACGAATTTCTTTTCTGTATATGCGTATGTGTCCGTCAATAGGCCACAATTTATGGCACTAGGTGAGACCCAGGTTAGTGAGGGTACAGATCCACTGGATTTTCACATACCTGGGTATCACCTACTGCCATTGTTTTCTGCCCATAGGGATCTCGCCTTATATATTCGCAGTGACGTTATTTACCAGTTGCAGCAACAACATAGTGTGACAGATAGTGAATTTAACACTATTTGGGTTAAATTTAAAATTTGTTCACATATCATGCACTTGTGCTTTATTTATGCCTTATCTGATTTGATCTCAAATATATTGGAGCAGTTCCCAGGCAGTGAAATTGTTGTCGCCGGCGATCTTAACGTGAACAACGCCACTTGGTTGAGCCACTCGGGTCTATCAACACAGGAGGGTTGTTATATTGAGCTGTTTGCAGAGTGCAATCAACTCACTGAATTGGTGAAGGAACCGACGTACCTCCCACGCGTCGGTGGGCAGATCCAAAAAGTCATAGACCTTTTTCTGACTTCACATCACGAAAAATATGATGTAAAAGGGTGAAGAATCGACATCGTCTACTCCAACTCTTATTATGAATGGCCAGACCTTCACTGACCCGGTTGCCAAAGCTAATCTCTTGGCAGAATTATTTGCAAATAATTCTCGTTGATTTTGTTTCTTCTGCAATGCCGGATATTCATTTTCGACTACACTACCTATATTCGGTCTAAAATGGTATCAATTCGCACATTTGGGCAGGGGCTTAAAAATCCTCCTTGGAGTTCCTGGACCGAATACAACAACGTGCGATATATTTAATAGGGAATGAAAATATTTCATCGTCTATTGGTTCTCTTCAGCACCGAAGGACCGTTGGGTGTGTAAGCCTGTTTTATAGGTATTACAACGGTAAGTGTTCGAGGGAAATACATGGCCTGATTCCACCAGGTCGTGTGTTTTCTCGTTCTACTCGGGCATCAAACCAAGCCCACCCCTTCGTAGTCCACTCGGCTCTCAACAGAACCACGCATTATAGAGAGAATTCATTTTTCAGTCGCACGACACGTTTGTGGAACAATCTCCCTGCGTCCGTTTTTCCCGACATTTTCGATATTGGCAAGTTCAAAACAAACATTCACCGACACTACTCCATCTTTCCCCCTCCCTTTAACCTATCATCCCTTCTTACGATCAACACTGTGCATTGCATGTATAGGGGGCATCCCCTGAGCGTTGGTTAATTTGTATAAAAAAAAAAAATCGGTCAACGGACACGCCCACCTCCCATACAAGTCACTTATATATAACACTTTAGGAAGCAATAACTCGAAAAGTATTCAAGATATACTTATAAAATTTAAAATATATTGTTAGAATTCACCTAGAAATATTTGCTTTTTCATAGTGTATATTTTATTCACAAATTATTGAAAACAGATTTATGAAATATAAGCCTTAAATCTCCACATATGTTTTAAAAGTATGCGTGATGCGCCCACATTTATTTTTAACATTTTTTGATTATTTTTTTTTTTACTTTCATATCAATTTTTTAAATTATTGGGATATACGTCGAAAATTTCTGATACATAAATAATATTATGAGTGTAAGAATGTTCAACATAACAAATAACTTTAAAAGGTAGGTATATAAAGGAAAACTTACGGTCTTCGTTGGGCTGGACACATAGCTGCTGCTGTAGATCGTTATTCGACACTTCAGTTTTCGTGTTCTATATATTAATATTGTTTTTTTCCACTTTTCACATTATTTATTTTTTTAAGTTTTAAGTAATTAATTTTGCACTTTTAACTTTACTTCAGCGCGCGATGGGACTAGTCGCTAAGAAGTCTTCTTCCAACTGTCTCCTTTCAATCGTCTTTGACTGTTGCTTCTTTCGCTCTGATCTCCTCTCACTCGTTATTCATTTTATAGGGTTGCCAGCTCAACCGTAGCTCGAAGAACCATGTTTTTATACCCTACACCTATGAGGTACAGGGTATATTAACTTTGTGCATATATTGTAACGCCCCTTAGGAGGCGTGTCCGGTATGGAAAAGTATATATATTCTTGATCAGCATCACTACCCGAGTCCGTTTAGCTATGTCCGTCTGTCTGTCCGTCTTGCTGTCTTGCTGTCCGAATACAGAATAACTTGAGAAATACTGATCAGAATGCGATGAAATTTCGTCTCAATATATTTTAGCCAAAAGGAACTGAGTTTGAAAATGAGCCAAATCGGTCAACGGACACGCCCACCTCCCATACAAGTCACTTTTATATAACTCTTTCGGAACTAATAACTCGAAACGTATTCAAGGTATAGTTATAAAATTTAAAAGATATTATTATAATTCACCTATAAATATGTGGTCCAAAAATGGGCGTGATCCGCCCACTTTTTTTTTTCATTATTTCTCGGGTTTTTATAGTGGAAATTTGATCCGTAAATTATTAAAATCAAATCTATGAAATATTAGCCTTTCAAAATTTTAAATATAGACGTGGTCCGCCCAATTATATTTTTCAATTTTTTTTTTAGTTGTTTATACTTTTATATAAATTTTTTAATTTATGGGGATATAAGACGTAAATTTCTGATTTATGAATAATATTCTGAGGGTGGGGAGGTTCAGCATAATTAAAAACTTTAAAATTAAGGTATGCACTTAAATATCCCACATTAATATCTCCACCAAAGGTGTAGGGTATTCCATAGTCGGGCCCGACCGACTATAATAATCCGCCCCATGTGACCGAACTTACCCATGTGACCTAACTTTCCCAACTCGTTTTTAATTGACTTTTGAATGTAATGACCAAGTCGCCTGTAGGATGCTGGTGAATATGAGAAGAGAATAAAAAAACAAGTGTACGCGAGAACTCCGCATTGGGGACACAGAAATAATGCAAAATATTTTAAACGGAGATCGTTAAAAAGAAATTATTAAATAATCGCAAGCAAAGGTTTCGTAGAAAATGTTTAATTTAAATAATTTCAGAAATGTGCAAGTTGAGGGAGGCGACGACCTCAACACCAAGAAAAAAAAGAAAATAAGTCACTTCAATTATTACTTCCAAACACTCATTTGTTACCAGTAAATAATGAAAGTGTTTAGATAAGTAATAAATACATGATATTTCTTTGGGGCAAACACTAAGTGTTTCCCAGAATGCAATCTATTTTGAAAGTGTTTACCGTAAATACTAATAGCATCTCGGAAAAATGCTACATTGAAAGTGTTTGCCCCAAAAATCGTACAACTTGTCACAAAAGATGCATCACTTGAACAATTGAACTTATCCGTGTCGTGCAAGACTTGCACGTATAAACATTGATAAGCTTTCCAACTAGAGAAATTATGTCTGAAAGATATATTTAAGTTTACTTTTAAATATTATGGATGTCCGAAATTTGTCCGATATGTTACGACAAAGATGTCTTTTTGTAATATAAATGAGTTATTCTTTTTAGCAACTGAAAGGCCGCCGGTTAAAGTCAACAAAAAGTATGCAAAATGGTTGACGTCAAAAATTGTCTTTTTGTCAAATTTCCCTTCTGACATTTTTATATTTTTACAGAAATTAAAACTAAATCATTATTTATTGTGTATTTATTTTTAATAATTTTCTAATGATCATAAAAACTTTATTTCACAATCACTTGATTAGCGCATTTTTTTGTTGTTAAATACATGTCCGCCTGCCGACCCACAAGCTGCTGATGTTGTTGGCCGCCTCTGCCGTAGTTTGTATGCTTGGTTTAGCCTTTGCGAAACGGCTGGGAAAACTGTTGTGGCAGTGGTTCTATCTGAGTTTCTGTAGCATCTGTTGCCGCTCTGCCCTCCAACTGATGATTCTGATCTTATTTCCGCGCGATTTAATCAGCTTGTTGAAAGCTCGAAAATCCGATGGACACGGCGCTTTAAGTAGGTCGTTCCCCTCTTCCAGTTGCGTGAGATTTGTTCCGGACCGCGTCTATAATGACGACATCGCTGAACATGTTGTGGCGCAACTTCGTTGCGAATGTCGTAGCCGTTCTATGACTGCCATAGGCTAGCTCGGAGCGCGACTTGGTAGCCGATTCTTCGGTGTCAAAGCGATTGTGTGATTAAGAATTGAAAACAACAACAAGTCAAATCGCCCAAAAATTGAAAATTTTCATCGGGTAATTTGCCACTATTTCATGCATTTATAACTGTTAAATTCAAATTTACGTAATTTTTGTCATGCACATAATTGATTTTTTCTAAATTCATTATTGAATATTTAAAATATGTACGTAATTAATAATACAATAAACAACTTTGGCGCCAAACATGATTGATTTAAACATGTATGTCATTGATATTTTTCTCTGTGTAGTGTTTGTTTAAGAAAGTGTTTACAGGAAACGATATTTTTGTGTGTAGTAAAAGTTGGTCTACTGTTTCTTATTCTGACCAAAAATAATAAATTAGAATGCGCAAATTTTATTGGAAAATTGTAATAAAAACCAGCTGCTTCAAGAGAATAATTTGATGAACATGTTATTTTCAATAGTTATTCCGAAATTCGCTTTCATGAATTAATTCGACTGTAAATTTGTTGGAATATTTTTTTTTATTTAAGTACTATTTTATTAAGTACTATTTTTTGGTACTGAGGTATTTTGTGATAATTTGAGGGCATTTGTGGTAAATGTAGTATTTTGAAGAAAATACCCAATAAATAATAAAGGTATTCACGAAACGGAGCAGTTGTCGATGTACATTAGCAGTATTGTAGAATTGTATCATATTTCGTGAACACACTTATTTCATATTTGTATTGTATAGTATGGTAGTTTTCAGTTTGATGTACCAAAAAACATATGTTTTTGTTTCATTAAAAATTTTAGATTTATTGCTTATTGGCTATATACAATATTTAAGTATTCCTTTTGTTACTTATTATTAATTCAATATCTCATATCAAGTCAATATAATTAAAACAAAGTAAACAAATTAGATTAGTGATTTCGATTTAAGGAAAAAAATCATACCTTATATAGGAACTCGTTAATATTTATTGTTAAAACAGTGGACATTATGCCATCATTTCTTTTACATATATGTACATATTCATTAAAAATACACCCACTAGCCATCCCTGACAAAAGACATCCCTGACAAAAGTGTGCGACACTAGTTCAGATTTACGAATTAAATATGTGCTGTAACGGATTTAACGCGACATATACATCTCACCTATTTTTCTGAAGCTTGTCTGAGAGAAATTACGTACAAAACAGAGAGAGCAAATACGAAAAATTTTCAAAATCAGTCAAACTTTCATTTTTCTTCTAACGCCTTCAGTATTCTGAATCCGATACACGACATCGTTAATTCTTTTAATTATCTTGTATGATCCTTCAAAGTGTGTTTGTAGCTTAGGGGATAAGCCTTTCTTCCTTTGTGGGTTATAGAGCAAAATAAGTTGTCCTTCCGTAAATCCCTCTGAATTTGTGCGCAAGTCGTATCTGGCCTTCATCTTATCACTCGCAAATTGTGTACGCTGTCTTACAAACTGATGCACTTCGTTCATTTCTTCACTTTTTCTGAAAACATAATTGTGTACAGGAATTCCAGCTGAAGGACTCGCACCAAAATTTAAATCTGCAGGTAATCTTAAGTCTGTTCCAAAAACAATTTTAGATGGTGAAGCTGCTGTGGTATCATGAACCGCCGTTCGATAAGCCATGAGAAATAGTGGTATGTGTGTATCCCAATCTTTTTGATTTTTATCAACCACTTTTCTGAGATACTCTTCCAAAGTCCGATTGAATCTCTCCACCATGCCGTCTGATTGCGGGTGCAAAGGCGTTGTTCGTGTTTTGTGTATTTTTGAGGACTTTGCATGCTTCTTTAAATACAGCAGACTCAAAATTTCTTCCTTGATCTGAATGCAATTCCAACGGTACTCCAAAACGGCTTACCCAGTTGTTAACTAATGCATCCGCATTAGCTAACAACTGATTCGGCATGGGATACACTTCAGGCCACTTGCTGAAGTAGTCAATGACGACAAGCACATACTTATTCCCCGCATAACTGATTGGAAACAGCCCGGCGACATCCATGGCAATACGCTCGAATGGTGCTCCCACGTTGTATTGATGCATCCTGCCGCGACTTCTGACTGTTGGTCCTTTTGCTGGTACACATTGCGGGCAACTGCGAATCCAATCGGCAACTGACTCTTGGCACCCAATCCAATAAAAACGTTTCTTTACCTTCTCGACCGTTTTATTAATGCCCAAATGACCACCACTAGATCCACCATGGTATAACGCTAATATCTCTTTTATTTTAGACTTGGGAACAACAATCAAACTTCGAGCGGATGTGCCATCTTCATTTTCCCATACACGATATAAGCAACCATCTTGCAGCTTTAAGCACTGCCACTGTGCCCAGTAAGCTTTAGTTATGGCACTGTCGGCAGCTATATCTTCCCATGATGGTTTTCTTTGCTGTTCCTTGAACATCATGATTTTGTGAGGTCGGGATCACTCTTTTGATCAATTTGAATTTGTTCCGGAGTCCATTTTTCATCGGGCAAAACATTTAGCAAACGAATGTCAATTATGTTTTCTTTTCCTTCCGCTCTTGAACAATGTCTGCATTCTAGTTTACATGGGCGTCGTGACAGTTCATCTGCATTTCCATGATTTCCTCCTTTACGATGTTCGATTGAGAAATCGTAGCTCTGCAATCGCTCTATCCAACGCGCAATTTGACCTTCCGGATCTTTGAACTGAAGTAACCATCGTAGTGCTGCGTGATCGGTTCTTAAGTGAAACTGTTGTCCTTACAGATACTTATGGAAATTTTTCACACTTTCAATTACAGCAAGAAGCTCCCTCCTGGTGACACAGTAATTTCGCTCGGGCTTGGACAATGTTTTACTGTAGTATGCGATCACTTTTTCTTGCCCATTGATCACTTGAGAGAGAACTCCGCCTATTCCGTATCCACTTGCATCCGTATCAAGTATAAATTTCTCACCTGGAATTGGATACGCAAGAATTGGTGCCGAGCACAGCAGATCTTTTAATTTCAAAAACGCCCTTTCTTGATCATCGTCCCATTGAAATGCGCGGTTCTTTCTTGTCATCTCGTGAAGACTGCTAGCAACATTGGCAAAACCTGGAACAAAACGCCTGTAGTATGTACATAGCCCCAGGAAACTTCGTAGGTCATGTAGGTTTTGCGGTCTGGGCCACTCCTTCACTGCTACTATTTTATCTTCATCGGTATGCACTCCTTCCGTGGTAACTCGATGGCCCAGATACTTGACTTCTGTCTTGAAAAGTGAGCATTTCTTTGGACTTAGTTGTAGACCCGCATTTTTCAATCGAAAGAATACTTCCTCTAGATTTCTTAGATGTTCGTTGAAATCCTTGCCCATAACAATTATGTCATCAAGGTATACTAGGCATATTTTCCAGTGTAAACCTTTTAATACGTGCTCCATTAACCGCTCGAATGTTGCTGGGGCATTGCATAGTCCAAACGGCATTACCAAAAATTGCCATAGTCCATCTCCAGTACTGAATGCGGTCTTCTCTCGATCTTTCTTATCGATTTCTACTTGCCAGTAACCGCTTTGCAAGTCCAACGTGGAAAACCACTTAGCATTAGATAGTGTATCCAATGTGTCATCGATTCTTGGCAATGGATAACTATCTTTCTTTGTGACATCATTATGTTTTCGGTAATCAACGCAGAACCGAGTGCTACCGTCCTTCTTTTTCACCAATACTACTGGTGAACTCCATGTGCTCTCAGATGGTTCCACCACGCCATTTGCGTGCATTTCTTTAACCAAATGTGATACTTCGTCTCTTTTCGCAAGTGGTACCCTTCTTGGTGCTTGACGAATTGGGTTAGAATCACCAGTGTCTATTCGATGTTTTACAATGGCAGTTCTGCCATCCTTTGGCCCTTTTCAGCAAATATACACCGATATTTGTCAATTAGCTGTTGCACTTGACCCTTTTCTTTGGCAGTCAAATCCTACGTCCACTCATTTATAAATCTGTGAGTAGATTGTTTGTTTATTTGCGATGTGCCGTAGTCCCTTGATGGATTTGACTCACAATTTATAATCGCTGATGCCTCTTGGCCTATCACTCTTCCTTTTTTAATTAATTTGGACGAGTTTTCCATGTTGAGAACTCTTATTGGAACAACTTTGTCTTTTGTCGCTTCTACTAATGTTCTTCCGACAACAATATTACTTCTGCTCAATTGCTCATCACTCTTCCTTTTTTAATTAATTTGGACGAGTTTTCCATGTTGAGAACTCTTATTGGAACAACTTTGTCTTTTGTCGCTTCTACTAATGTTCTTCCGACAACAATATTACTTCTGCTCAATTGCTCATCATTCGCTTCTATAACCCACAACTTGCTTATCCCACAATCTACATTTAATTTCGCCCAACAATTGCTTCTGAATTAGGTGGTATTTTTCTATTTTTATGAGCAATAACTTGTTTAATTTAATTTTCGGGCTCTGGTCACAATCAATGTTTAGTTGGATCTCTGTGTTAGCATAACTCAAAATTGTTCTTGTTAAATCTAGTGTGAAACCGTTGGTTATGGGAGTCAGATCGTGCCCCGCAGATCTGACTCGTTTTAGTTTAAAGCTTGATTAAAATTTACGACATGATCCTGTCTTTCTTCATGTCTGGGTTCATCTGTAGATTGATTTATTGAGCGCTTGCTTTTTTAAGACAGTCACGTGCCATATGCCCATATGTATCACAGTTGTAACATTTACCTTTGAATTGGGTGTCTTTGTTGGCTGATGTGTGTTCGGTTTTAACGCCTGCTTTAACTGCTTGGCACACTACTTGAAATAAATCATCGTTCTCCACATCAATTCTACGCGCCTTTGGACCAGATCGGCACATCGCATTTGCTGTCTCCTGTGTTAGAGCGATGGTAACCGTTTCCGTAAATGTTACCTTAGGCTCAATTACTGTTGCACGTTTTGTCTCTGATCGCGTATACCATCAACAAACGCTTCGATCTTGCACTTTTCTATGAAATCACTCGTTGAATCTGCATACGACAAATGCGCAAGCCTCTAGACGTCCGCTGCATACGCCTGCAAAGTTTCACCATTTCGTTGCATTCTGCCCTTCAACTCCATTCGGTATATCTGTTTCATGTGATCACTGCCATATTTTCGCTGCAGTGCAGCCATAACCGCTAAATAACTGTTTCGATCACTCTCTGGAACAGTCTGCAATACTTCGCCTGCGCCTCCTTTTAGCGCCACGATAAGTGCGGCTAAGCTGTCCTCATTATTCCATCGATTACTTACAGCCGTGGTCTCAAATTGCAACTTGAAAATGTTGAACGCTGTGGTTCCATCGTAAATCGGTGATTTTAGTCTCGTACCACTAACAACATGCTGTGTAGGTCCATTTATCTGCAAAACGTGCAAATCTTTTTTTATTTTCTGGATTTCTTTGTCTATACCATTTTCTAATCTTTGAATTTTATCATCAACATCATTTATATGCGCTTCAAGTTCATTTACTTTGCTATGTAGAGTACTAGAAACTTCCAGAAGTTGCTTAGAATGTTCTTAAAGCTGTTCAGAATTTTCCTGAAGTTTCTGTTCTATTTTGTTAGAATTTTCTACAAGTTCATGCTTCATGTCTAATTTGAGCTGATTGGAATTTTCTAGAAGTTTCTGTTCCATTTTGTTGGAATTTTCTAGAAGTTTCTGTTCCATTCGGTCGAATTTTCATGGAGCTGTTTTGAATTTTCTAGAAGTTTCTCTTCCATTTTGTTGGCATTTTCTTGAAACTGTTGTTGTATTGCTCCGAGTAACTAGCTCATATCAAAGCTTTGGGACTGTACTTTTTGCTCCGTGTCCACACTTTTCGATTACGCTATTGCAGCTTCCACTTCAAACTCGTGATCTGCGAGGTCAATGCCTTGGTTCTCTAATTCTTCCATTAGACGCTTTTGTAGCTCTACTTTCGTACCTACAGTTGGAAGATTATGAATCGTCAGCTTCTTCTTTAGCTGGTCGACTTTAAGTTGTTCGAATTTAATCATTTTGTATCACAATCCCACTTCTGACACCAATGTTACGAAAATTCAGTCTACGGAAAACTGTTCTACGAGTTCGTATCGCTGGATTGTGTACAAAATAAAAACACACTAATATTTGGTTTTAATTAGTATTATTTCAACTAGTATTAATTAACTTTATTTATTTAAATAACAACTTAAAGAATAATCACTTGTATCAACTGCTGAATTACTACATTTTATCTTTACAATGTTCACTCACGAGACGCACTAGTTCACTATTAAATCACAACTAAAGTGCTGTACCTCAGATGCGCAGCCTTATATACTGCATGCATCAGTTCGACACGTTTCGACAAGCTTCGACTTGTTTCAAGAACCTTCTACTCGTTTCGTGAATGACGCATGCTATTGGCATCTCATTCGCACTCATGTGTTTTAATGCGCATCTGTTTTAATCCATCTCTTTCTCGCACACAGCCACAGTGCGCTGAATGATCTTCCGTCTAACACATTGCTTAGTGCGCTGAATTGTCTTGCGTCTCATTTATCATTGTTTATTGCTTGCACAGTGGAGCAAATTACGTCTTTTCGTAACAATATATATATATATTTTTATATATATATATATATATATATATATATATATATATATATATATATATATATATATATATATATATATATATATATATATATGGAGCTGGCGCCTGTTTAGTCTGGTTGTCTCGCACTTGGTCGATCCTCCGGAGATTCGGACGCCCTCTCCAAGGTTGACCACCACTGTGTACAGAATTGAACACCATTTTTGCTGGAGCGCTTTCATCCATACGCTCGACATGTCCAAGCCAGCGTAGGCGCTGGATCTTAATGCGGCTGACTATGTCAATGTCGGCGTAGAGCTCATACAGCTCGTCATTCCATCTGATTCTGTACATCGTTTTCAATGCATATCGGGCCATAGATTTTCCGAAGAATCTTTCTCACGAACGCTCCTAAAGCTCGCTCATCGGTGTTGGCAAGCGTCCATGACTCAGCGCCATAGAGAAGGACTGGCATGATGAGTGAATTATAGAGCGGGCTCTGCTCCTCAATTGCCTACTGATCCCAAAATAACACCTCTTGGCAAGAGTTGTTCTTCGGCTAATCTCCAGGCTGACATTGTTTTCCTTGTTGATGCTGGTTCCTACTTATACGAAGTCCTTCACAACTTCGAAGTTGTGGTTGTCAATAGTGACGTGTTGTCCAAGACGCCGGGTCTCTTTGTTTGTTGACACTAGGTACTTCGTCTTGTCCTCGTTCACCGTAAGACCCATTCGACGCGATTCCCTCTCTAAACAGGAGAATGCTGCACTGACTGTTCGTACGCTCTGTCCAATGATGTCGATATCATCAGCGTACCCGAGCAGCATGGAACTCTTGTTGAAGATAGTGCCATTGTGATGAAGTTGTGCAGCTCTTACAATCTTCTCCATTATTAGGTTGATGAAGTCACATGATAGGGAATCGCCTTGTCTTAAACCTCGTTCGATATTAAACGTATCGGTGAGATTATTGCAGAAAACCTTTGATATGTGTGCGTTGTGTGCCAGCTTTTCCACCGTTGCGTGACAAACTACGGCATTGGTTTCGAATTCAAGACGTTCTTCGGCTTGACTTTTCTGCGTCTCGTCGTTTGTGTCCTGAAAATTATATTAAATTAATTTTGCGTATGAAAATGGTGAAAATATTAAGTTTTTCTACCTTGTCAACATCTTGCGCGTCTTCTGAGATCTGTGCCTTGCGCTCAAAACAGAGCCGGCTTACTTTTTACTCCATCGTTTCCAAAGTTTCACCAACTTCACGCTCGTGCTCCTTCATTTGGTCGATGTGCGGTATGTCAAAGTTATGTTAATGAGCACATTAAATTCACCTCGGATTTGTGACCCATAAAGAACTGTACAAACTCCTGCCTCTTCACGGATTAGACTTTTATTTGACGTGAACCTACACGGACAGAAAAGATTTGTTTGAATATGTTTGAATGTAATTAAAAAATAATACGAAATCACCATACATGTATTATGAATGAAATGTAATTAAATTATTGTACAGATGGTAATAACATATTACTATGTGTAAACATTTTATATATTCCCCAGCAGAATCTGTCAAACTTATCATACATATGTTACAATACAAACATAAAATTTTAATTGCATTTGAATACACTATTTCTTGGCAGTTTACTTGGTTATAACTATGTTTCAAAACAAACAGAAAATGCTTCATTCGATTAGTTATCGACAGACGAAGTGGGCAACGTTGCGCAGCATTTTCTACCTACGCCATCTTTTGCCATCGCTTGAACATATTTAAATAAAATCTTCTAATATTCTTCTTGTATACGAAGTTGGGACTCGTTGAGCAGAATTTTCTATCTACGACTCTTTTGTCATCGTTTGAAGTATGTATTTGTCCTTTTATACATACTGTTGTTTGAAAAGATACAAAACAATGAAATTAGATGTAAATAAAAGTATTCGTGCAATATTCTTCTTATATACGAAGTTTACACTCGGTGACCGCCATTTTCTGCATACGTGTCTTTTGATGTTTGTTGAGAAAACGTATTCGTATCGGTAATACGATGTCATTTGTAAATTTAAACCAGTTCGGAAGGTTAGATCACATGGGAAATTTTAAAGTAGGTGTAATTATGATAGTTAGGATTATCAAAATTATAGTCGGTCTAAGCCGACTATAAATACCCTACACATATGTGTGGTTACCATTCAAAGTGATATATAGGTCACCAGGGTATACGAATCCTGAAAATAACTACAAACATTCAATCGCTGAAGAATTTCCATTCATTTGATACCCATATTTACAAATGGGTAGGTGTAATTTCGATTTTTTTTTGTGAACCACAAGTCTTTTCGCCGGAAAACTTTATTATCATGTATTTGAGCATGATGTCAATATATATTTGACCAAAAAAGTTTACCTAAGCACGTATACATAAAAATTGATTGAATTGATTTTATGAGGTATTTGAACATAAGTGGTCGGATCATAGGTCACAATGGACCGATCTCGCCAATTTTTTAGCACATACAGCGTAGGTATATTAGTAATCTAAGTTATAAGTTATTTATCTAGCTCTTCAATTATAAAAGTAGTAGGGATTTCAACAGACAGGCGGACAGACAGACGGACAGACAGACAGACAGACAGACAGACAGACAGACAGACAGACAGACAGACAGACATACATACAGACGGACAGACGGACAGACAGACGGACAGAGAGACGGACAGACAGACGTACAGACAGACGGACAGACAGACAGACAGACAGACAGACAGACAGACAGACAGACAGACAGACAGACAGACAGACAGACAGACAGACAGACGGACGGACATACATACGGACAGACGGACATCGGAGGAGGACAATCGACGGACAATCGACTCAGGAGGTCATGCTGATCAAGAATATATATACTTCTCTATACCGGAGATGCTTCCTTCTGGGTGTTACAAACGGCATACCAAACCGAATATACCCTTTCACTCTTAGTGTAGGGTATAAAAATATACAAATTCTGGTACAAATAGTAACAAATAATACAATTTAATATTTCAGTATATAAGATAATTTATTTGTTCCTGAATGGTTTTCTAAAAATATTGTGAAAATTCGACACGGATATTTCATCAAAAAAACCACAACTGTAAAATCAGTGTTTCTATTTTCAAACAGAATTCGGCATGGTTTTTTACAACAGGCTCCGCGAATTCCTTGCCAACGCTATGTGCTGCACTGAGACTTGTACATGCACTTTTAATTCAATTATTTATTTATGCATTTAAAAATTTGTATATGAATTCAAATATAATTAAACCCGACTGTGCATGATTAATGATTTTTAATATAAATTAATAAAAAAAAAACAATATTTTATTTTTATTTTATTTTCAGGATTCCTTTCCAAAAATATTTAGATATGTTTTTTTGCAAACATACTACTTTTAGAACTGAAACAACTGATATGTTTCTCTGGAAACATATTTATATTCAGATTGTTCCAAATCATGTTATATTTTAAACATACATATGTTTCGGTTCAACTTTTTATTTTGTTTGGATGTAGTAATTATTATGTTTCAATTAGAACATACACCATTTTAAGGGCCAACATCAAATGTTTCCGTTATATCATAATGTAAATCAGAGCACATTACAACACATTTCAAGTCTCAAGACAACCCTATTTACAAATGATTTATATTATGTTTACATAAAATTCCAATCATACATGTTCAATATGTTTGGGAGAGCCATTTTTTTTGCAGCGTGTAGTAAAAACCAGGTCAAGTAGTCTTTTATGCCCTGTTATAAGTCCAATTAAGAATCTAAGCTCCCTCTTTTTTATAATCTAATATGTCCCTACTACTACTTTTCCTTTGACCCTGCCAGATATTTTTATACCCTACACTAAGAGTGAAAGGGTATATTCAGTTTGGTACGGCGTTTGTAACACCCAGAATGAAGCATATCCGGTATGGAAAAGTATATATATACTTGATCAGCATGACCTCCTGAGTCGATTTAGCGATGTCCGTCTGTCTGTCTGTTGAAATCCCTACTACTTTTAAAATTGAAGAGCGAGATAAATAATATACCTACGCTGTATGTGCGAAAAAATTGGCGAGATCGGTCCATTGTGACCTATGATCCGACCACTTATGTTCAAATACCTCATATAAAATGTACATATAAAGATCAATTTTTATCTATACGTGCTTAGGTAAACTTTTTTGGTCAAATATATATTGATATCATGCTCAAAAACATGATAATAATGTTTTCCGGCGAAAAGACTTGTGGACTTGAATGTTTGTAGTTATTTTCAGGATTCGTATTCCCTGGTGACCTATATATAACTTTGAATGGTAACCACACATATGTGTAGGGTATTTATAGTCGGCTTAGACCGACTATAATTTTGATAATCCTAACTATCATAATTACACCTACTTTAAAATTTCCCATGTGATCTATCCTTCCCAACTGGTTTTGTTGTCAGACAGGTATTGGAACCTTCCCAATTCCTTGTATTGTCTCTTTCAAGAGTATACGCTATTTGTAGGCTATACTCCGATATAGGTGGTTTTACAGAATATACCGCGCGGTCTGGTATTTGTTCCGCCCCCAATTTTGCTAGTTCGTCTACTTTATTATTTCCTAGACCCGGTACGGTTTTAGTCTGTGCTGTTCGTTGAGATTTTGAAGCTCTCTGCGAAAACGGCTTACTACGTCCGATCTGATATTTCTATTCTGTAAGGCTTTAATGGTAGCCTGACTGTCAATAAAAATGGTAATATCAGTCTCTGATAGTGCCTCTATTGTAATCAATCTTGCCGTTTCCGCCACAGCATATACTTCTGCTTAAAATATCAAGCATTCTTTCCTAAGTTTTATAGATCTATTTATGTTTAGGGTTTTGCAGAAGATTCCGCATCCAGTGCCTATGTCCATTTTTGAGCCATCGGTGTAAACATTGGTTGTATTATTTTGGATTACCGTGTTTTCTTCCCATTGTCTTCTAGATGGTATTTCGGTGACTATTTTTTTTTCCCAAAGTCAATGTATGTAGTTATATAGTCACTTTCTATATTATTCCCCATAAATTGATTTAAAATGTTTGAGTAACCGTACAATTTTTGTTTTAGGTGAGTTGTCTGAGAGAGTCTTAATGCCGTATTAGCGGCAACTCCCTTTATGAAGAGTTTTATGGGTAGAACATTCAGTATAATTTCAAGAGCGACAGTTGCTGTTGTTTTTACTGCTCCTGTGACACTTATCAGTGCTTTTTTTCTATTTCCTTTGTATTTTGCATTTTTTGTTTAGTGCTGTCCACCAAATTTTACATCCAGTATATGTCTTGGTTGTAGACCCAGGTCGTGCCTATTACCTTCTGGCATGAGTAAAATGCGGCGTATGCTTTTTTACCCTTTCTTTGATGTTGAGTTTCCAGTTTAGTTTTTCGTCTAACACTATTCCTAAAAATTTCGCACTTTTAGATAGGTTAAGAGTGACCCCCTCAATTTTTGGTAGTTTGAATGTTGGTATTATTCTCCTATTGGTAAATAGGACTAGTTCTGTCTTTGTGGGATTAATATTTAATCCACACTTTTTAGCAAAGTTTGTCAGAATATTTAGTGCTGTTTCTAATATATTAGAAACGGTATCAATATATTTCCCGGTTGGCAGCATCACAAGGTCATCTGCATAAGCTACTACTTGGATGCCATACATTTCCAGTTTACTAATATTTCGTTTAGTACTGGGATACGTAGGGTGGGGGGTTCCTCGATTTACTTTTGCTATTAGTTCGCAAGTCCCAATTTTAGAGTTAAGTCTGTTTCAATGTTTGCTCGCATTAATGCGTTGTGGATGGCTTCAGAATGTATATTGTTAAAAGCTGCCGTTTTTATCTTTTATGATGCATGGGACATGATGCATGGGACATGCTTTGAGAGCATCTTTCTTAGTCGTGAGGGCATCTTTCTAAGTCGTGAGGTCGTAAGGTCCTCAACTGAGATAAACCTCAACCTTGCCCCTTCCCAAAGCCCATCCAATTCGTCTACAGTCTTTTCGAGCAATACCCGCGTCTCCACGAATTTGCAAGATAAGACCTTGTATCCGGTTAGTAATGTTACCAAAGTAAGGGGGTTGGTTAGAAGGTTCCCTCAGCGCGTCTGTCAAAGCAAGGAGAAGCCGACTTTCCAGTAGTCGCCAGTTCACACCCTCAATATGTCTACTTTTAGTCCCATTGTCCATTATGGATACCTGTATTCAGCCTTCGTTGTAGTTCTTTGAGTCTATCATATTTGGTTTTTTACTCTCGTTTTCAGGGTTCGAGGTGTCGAGGGTTCTATCTCGTTTGGAACAACCCGCAACGGTACACACAGTTGGCCACTCGGTTTGGCTGGCCGCTCGGTTTATTGCCCCCGACAGCATCGGACACCTTATCGCTTTCTGGACATGACTCCGATAATGGTTGGGTAGATGGACCCAGCGATTTTGCGGTGGTGCAGTCCATATTCAGGTCGGCTGCCTTTCGGCTCATTGGTGTAGAGCAATGATACTCGTCACCAGCTACCCTCACCTTCTGCAGCAACTCAGCGTTGGCTTAGTTGTTGGGGTTAGTCAAGCATTATTTTATGTCATTTAAGCAATTCTTACCTTCAGGGGTATCTAAGTTAGATAATCCTTCTACTCCGTTTTTATAGGTCTGCCAATTCTGTATAGTTTTCTTGGCTTTCTTGAGCCGATTCGAGTCTTTTTACTAAGAGCCGACTCGCCATTTGCCTCTAGCCTGCGCATCGTTCGAAATGCTTCTCGTGCTATTTTTCCATCAACATGTGTCGTTGATGAGGATGCTTCTGATACAGCGGAGTGTTCGCCTTTAAGCAGTTCACCCACGCCTTTCATGACTGACTCTGGTACGCTTCCGGCTGACGCCTTAC